>JARSSU010005818.1:0-43357 GCA_029619165.1 Eurosta solidaginis
TACAGCCCATTGCTGTATTAATTATCATCGTTTTTGGATGCTTTGAGTTAAAGTTGATGATTCGTCCAGATGCAGTAGGTTTTCTATACCACTTTACTTTTAATTCGTTTTCCCTTCTGATTATGATCGAGTCAAGGTATGCCAATTTTCCGTCCTCTTCGCAGCTCCGTTGTAAATTTTATATGTCTATCAACGAGTTAAGCGCGTCCAATGTATTTTGTACCTCGTTTTGTTTACTATCGCAAATAAGTTCGTCAACGTATTGGTGAAAAGTCTGGGTTTTTGCCCAAGCTTTTTACTAGTAGTATCCAACAGCTGTTCCATTATAATATCGGCGATCACAGGCGAGGTTGGTGATCCCATTGGTAATCCTTTAAGTTGTGTATATATTTTGTCGTTGAATTTAAAATACCTGTTATCTTGGATACAAAACGTCACTATCTCCATAAATATTGTTTCGGTATTTTCGTATGTTCCTTTATTATTGCCAATTTTTCTCGTATAACGTCCAGCGCCAGTGTATTGGTACGCTTGGAAGAGTGACACCACGTCAAAAGAAACGAGTGTTTCGTCGTCGCAAATGGTGTATTATTAATTTTTTCCTTGAAATCGATAGTGTTTTTCACATATATACTGATTTGGCTGTTACGTTCTTAAGGATATTTACAATATACTTGCATAGACCGTGCGACGGGGACCCAACGGCGGAACATATGGGTCTGAGTGGCATTCCAGGTTTGTGTATTTTTGGGAGCCATAGATCCTTCGCTAGCGCAGTGGTTGTCACGAGTTATTTCTGCATAAGTCCTTTAAAATATCTTCCATTCTTTCGTTATATTCCTTGGTCTCCATTGCCACAGTTTTACTTCCTTTATCCGACGTTAGAATTTTAATGTGGTCATTTTCTTTAAGGAACTTTCGAGTTTGCTTCACTGTATCAATTATGGCACAGTCTATGTCGTTTTTTCGGTTTGTTGCTGTGTGATGTTTTATTAGGAGAGAGAATTGGTACGTGCTTCTACCTGCTTTTCTTTATTTTCCAGTGTCTGTATTAAGTCCTCACCATCGGCAATGTATTGAAACAGCGGAAATTTGAATTTTCTACTGGCAAAGCGAACTTTGGACCCTTAGCCAGCAGAGCTTTAACATCTGGCGGGAATTCAACATTGGTTTTGTTTACAAACCAATCTTCGCGTTTGTTATTGTTCACAAAATTATTGTTTCGTGCGTTCCTCAGTTTTTCATATTTTTCTTCTTGCCGCCTTTTTAGTATTGTCTTTAGATTATTTGAAATATTTTCCTCCCTCTTAGTAAATTCCAACAAGTCCTCCTTGTTCAGCTGATTCTTAAGTTGTATTGTTTTTTCTTCTATTTGTTGTTGTTGTCTTTTTAATATGTTATGCTTATGTTTGATAATTAAGTTTAATATTTTAGAGTGGTAGTAGTGTGTGTGCCTGTCTAAAGCTTTGTATATATCTGGATGTGTGTCAGAGTCAAACAAAAATAATTGCTTACATCTAGTGGAATTTTTTATAAAGCTTTTTTACACTCAGTGTTGTTCCATTACACAATTTTGGTGTATATAAATTCCGTAATAAAATAACTGATGAGCCGACCTTCAAATTTAAACAATGCGGTGGCATACCAGACGGTTCCAATGAATTCAAAAATTAAACTGGATAATTCACTGCGCCATCTTGATTCATTGCGCTATCCACTGACTTGTATGTTGTCACCACACCTAGCAATTTTTTCAGAATGTGATGGTTGATAGATCATTGATATGTACATTTTTTGGTGCCAGTATTGCGCGTTCTCTCAACCAATCGTGATTCATGTAATTTTGAACAATATTTGGAAACACTCGTTCAATTAATTCTTCGTTTGATTGGATAATTGTACAACAATTTTTGGCAATGTAATCAAACAATTTTTTTGTCGATTGGAATTTGCCATTTCCGATCTCTAACAATTGCTTCGAGAACTATTCTGCAGACTGATCATTGTGTAACTGAACACGCATGTTTATGTGTAATGTTATTTTTTTCACGTATCGCCACAAAAGGGAAGACTTCAAACATGTATTGATCTCCTCCGCCGCTGTTGATCGTGGAATAACGGGGCAATGTTTGTTGAAAGTCACCTGACGATAAAATTAAAGCACCACCAAAAAGCCTTCGGTTTCCACGTAAATCTTGCATCGTTCGATTTAATGCTTCCAATAATTCTTTGTTTGCCATTGTACACTTATCTAATAGAATGACCGCTGCTTGTTGCAAAAGTTTTGCCATCGCTGAATTTTTGGATATGTTACAGGCTGGAGTTTCAACCACCTGTATATTCAATGGCAATTTTAAAGCTGAATGAGCTGCTCGTCCTACATCAAATAAAGTTGCAGCAATTCCAGAAGAAGCGAGTGCCAAGGCAATTTCCGTTGCAATCGAATAGTTGCTAAAATCAATGAAATCACAAATTTTTTCCGGTGCCGCCAGGTGCATCCAAAAATATAATCCACCAATATTATCAGAAACAGCTTGCATGATTTTGTCATATATATCCTAACGGACTGAGGCTGATTGACTTTGCCGGTGCTCGAAACATTGTCATATCCAGCACGAGGTTCATGCATAAAAAGATACATCAAGCTACATGGCTGTCTCCTGATCAAAATACTCGCAATCAGATCGATCACGTTGTGATAGACGGACGGCATGCATCCAGTGCTTTAGATGTGCGCTCGATCCGAGGACCTAACATCGACTCGGACCATTATCTCGTTGCAGCCAAAATACGCACTCGCCTCAGCGCGGCTAAAACCAAGGAACAAAGAACATAAGGAAAGCTAGACGTCGAAAAGCTTCAATCACAGCAGACTGCCAATGATTTCGCATATCGACTCTCACACCTGCTTTCTGAGAGCACAACTCATCCTGAAGGAATACAGGAGCAGTGGGAGCATATCTCCAAAGCACATCGTACTGCCGCCGATGAAAAAATTGGTTATTGGCGGCCACGAAAAAACAACTGGTACGATGAAGAATGCCGCGTGGCAACCGAAAGAAGAGAAGCTGCCTACAGGGCTACGTTAAAAGCGAGCGCGACAAGAGGAGTGTGTGAACGCTATCGTGAGTTGAAAAGGGAAGCGAGACGCCTTTTCAGGAAGAAAAAAGCAGAAGCAAAAAGGCGTGAGTGCGAGGACCTTGAGCTGCTAGCAACCAAGAATAATGCCCGAAAATTTTACCAAAAATACGGCGACAGACGGAAGATTTTAAGACCGGGGCAAACTCCTGTAGGAACGAAAACGGCGACCTTGTAAACTGATGTCCAAAGAGTGCTTAGAATTTGGAGGGAACACTTCTCTGCTCTCCTAAATGGAGGTAGCAGTCCCGCAATCGATGATGATAGAATATATGTCCCCCGCCCGATTATGACGAAGTTAGAATAGCAATATTCAGATTGAAAAACAACAAGGTCGTGAGCACTGATGGATTGCCTTCGGAGCTATTCAAGTACGGCTGCGAGGATTTGGTAGGCGCATGCAGCAGCTTCTTAGCAAAATATGGGCGGACGAGTGCATGCCCGAAGGTTGTAATCTAAGTGTTCTTTTCCCAGTGCACAAGAAGGGGGATACTGCAACATGCATCAACTATCGTGGAATCAGCCTTCTTAATATCGCATATAAGGTCCTTTCAAGTGTATTGTGCGAAAGATTGAAGCCCACCGTGAACCGGCTGATTGGGCCCTATCAGTGCGGCTTCAGACCTGGTAAATCTACCATCGACCAGATTTTCACAATGCGCCAAATCATGGAAAAAACCCGTGGAAAGAGAATCGACACACATCACCTCTTCGCCGATTTTAAAGCGCCTTCGACAGCACGAAAAGGAGCTGCCAATATGCCGCTATGTCTGAATTTGGTTTCCCCACAAAACTTATACGGCTGTGCAAAATGACGTTGAGCAGCACCATCAGCTCAGTCAGAATTTGGAAGGACCTCTCCGAGCCGTTCGAAACTAAACGAGGTTGCAGACAGGGTGACTATTATGCGATTTCTTTAATTTGATGCTGGAGAAAATTATGCTAGCTGCAGAACTTAACCGCACTGAAACAAATTCTATAAAAGCGTGCAATTACTGGCATATGCTGATGACATTGATATCATCCGCTTAAACACCCGCGCTGTTAGTTATGCTTACTCCAAACTGGAAAAAGAAGCGGTAAAGATGGGTTTGATGGTGAATGAGGACAAAACGAAGTACCTGCTGTCATCGAGCAAAGAGTCAGCGCATGCGCGCCTTGGCAACCACGCTATTGTTTGGCAGCCATAATTTCGAAATAGTAAAAGACTTCGTTTATTTGGGAACCACATCAACACTAGCAACAACATCAGCACTGAAATCCAGCGAAGAATCAATCTTGCCATTAAATGCTACTTCGGACTAGGTAGGCAATTGAAAAGTAAAGTCCTCTCTCGGCGAACGAAAATCATACTCTACAAGTCACTTATCGTACCCGTCCTGCTATATGGGGCAGAAGCATGGACCATGACAACAGCAGATGAAGCGGCTTTGGGAGTGTTCGAGAGAAAAGTTCTTGGAAAGATTTATGGACCTCTACGCGTTGGCGATGGCGAGTACCGAAGAAGATTTAATGATGAGCTGTACGAGCTATACGCAGACATCAACATAGTCCAGCGAATTAAAACGCAGCGGCTGCGCTGGCTAGGCCATGTTATGCGAATGAAAGATGATGCTCCGGCCAAGAAAGTGTTTCTATCGGAACCCGCCTATGGAAGCAGAGGTAGAGGGCGGCCCCACTCCGTTAGAAGGACCAGGTGGAAAACGATTTAAACTCCCTTGGTGTGACCAATTGGCGCCGGTTGGCTGAGCGAAGGAGCGACTGGCGCGCCTTGTTGGACGGCCATAACCGTTTAGGCGGTTAAGCGCCAATTAAGTAAGTAAGTAAGTTAATAGATTCAAAGTACAAATTATATTAACAGATAATAAACTTAAAGATGGCGGCCACCGTGGTGTAATGGTATCGTGCTCCGCCTACCACACCGTATGCCCTGGGTTCACACCCCGGGCAAAGCAACATCAAAATTTTACAAATAAGGTTTTTCAATTAGAAGAAAATTTTTCTAAGCGGGGTCGCCCCTCGGCAGTGTTTGGCAAGCGCTCCGCGTGTATTTCTGCCATGAAAAGCTCTCAATGAACACTCATCTGCCTTGCAGATGCCGTTGGAGTCGGCATAAAACATGTAGGTCCCGTGCGGCCAATTTGTAGGGAAAAGCAAGAGGAGCATGACGCAAATTGGAAGAGAAGCTCGGCCTTAGATCTCTTCGGAGGTTATCGCGCCTTACATTTATTTTTTTTTAAACTAAAGATGTAGACTTAGAAAATAATTTCAAGGAAATCTGAAAATGCACATAACTAGAGGTAAAATAGATATATATACTGAGTTAGATAACCATCAATATGCCATTTTGCAAAATAAATATTGGAGTTATATGGAAATGTGGATAGTATTAAATTTGTTCGATGTTCTTATCATGCTAAAGATATAGAAACGGAGGAAGAGGCTTATAGGCAAATTCATAATTATCATAAAAATGAAACAAGTCATACTGGAATAAGCGAGAGTTATTTTGGTTTAAAGAAACTAATTTATATTCTAATTTGAAAATTTTGATAAATAAATATATTAACAATTGCTCTTTTGTACAAAAGCTATATTTGATAGAAAACGTATATAACAGATATAAATCAATTGTACACATGGATATTTATACAAACTCTAAATCAAGTTTTTTAACATTTATTGACCGTTCTTCAAAATTCGCTACCGCCTATTATTTAGAGGATAGAAACCATCGAACAATTATTGAAAAGTTGCGGCTTTATAAATCGCAAAAGGGACACTTCAGAAAACTGATTTATGATAACGAGTTAGAGGTATATATATTAAAGGGTATCTGGAATTGAAAATATAGAGTTGCATTGGTAAAGCCAATAATCATACTGGCAATTCTGACATAGAAAGGCTACATAATACAATTTCAGAAAAATAAGAGTGTTGATGCTAGAACAAGTCACATAATATTAAAGATAAAATTAGCAAAGCAATAGAATATTATTATAATACATATCATTCGGTTACTAAAGAAAAGCTAATAAATATTGAACTTGGATATTGTAATTAAGAAATATATATAAAAAATATTTTATTCATAAAACAAAAATATATTGAGAAAAGGAATAAGACTAGAGAAAATTATATAGAAGATAGAACTAAAGGATATATAAAGAACTATAAAGCTTTGCGACACAAAGAAATATATAAACTCAAAACTAGAAAAATATTCATAATTCAAATATTAAAAGAAAACTTACATACAATGTAACTGAATCTGTTTGAAATTTGTATGTAAAATTTAAAATGTGTATTGTGTGAAATAAAAGCCACTCGCCACTACACGTTCGAATTTTATTATGAAATAAGTGCGTGCGCTGATGTGAAACTCGACGAAAGGTGTAATATTCAATAAAGACTGTTTGTAAAAAACTGTGTCGATTAAACTGGTGAAAAATTAAGTGATACAAAAATTAAAATTGCCGCCGTCCGGAGCCTTACCGCTGGTGGGCGAACAGACCAGATAGTCACAAGGAATCTTAAACGACGGTAATGCAACGCGTTTGTACTTATTTTTCTTTTCGGCACTAAATTGTTTACACTTTTGCGCGGTTCATTAGAAATCACTACGCATGTGGCACACAGTATATGGATTTGTTTTTACAAGGTTTTTGTTTATTTTTAATATAACCAAAAGAAAAAATTGTGGCAAGAAACATTGCACTTACTTTTGACTGTTTTGTGGCGATTTGTGTACTGGTGCTGATGTGGCAAGTAGCTTGTGGTGTGGCAGTGGCTTCAGCTGGCTATCGCTTGCTCAAGGTTTTTCTCGTTTTGGTATGAGGTATAATATAACTTTACACTTTTTTGTTGGTATCGCCGTTGATTAGGCAAATGACTTTTCCGGATAGATTTTATGGTTATAATGTGGTTTGTGGACTGCATTTATCGCATTTATATTCCTTTTTCTGGGAGATAGGACCAAATGTTCGGCCGGGGGCATTTGATCCTTGCGAGAGGTGGGCGCACCGGGGTCGACCTCAATGAACGGGTTGCATTTGGAATAAAATAAGAAAAGACGAGAATTTCTCGTTATAATGAGTATGCTTTATTTGATAAAGATAAAAATGTACAAGTTGACAATATTACCTTGTGTATGGAGAATACGGCAGAGATCGCTGGCGGCAGACGCGTGCAGGTTGGAATCAAAGAGGCCGGTTATATCGCCGGCGACAACCGATGGCCCTCTGGAGGGAAAAGTCACCCACACATAAACGCCGACATGCATGTGCATGAGTGCTGGCAAGAAGGACACATAAACGGGCATGTACTTGGATGCACATTCATGTGGCGGTGATGGTGTGGGTGGCTGGAAATAAATCGAGTATCGAGTTGCATTAGGGGGTCGCAATCAGATGCGGAAAAGTTAGGCATCCTGCCTAAACACATACCTTTGATTGAAATAGTTAAACATATGTAAAATACTACCGAATGAAATACCCTGCAAAATTTATTAAAATACCCACCTTAATTACCGAACCTGTAATCAATGAATTTTACTTACTGTTTCGTAGGCATTAATATTTACATACATATACATATATACATATTTACATATATATATAAAAAACTAGCCTGATTACTAGCGGTTCAGGAAACGAAAGTTAAGTTAGTTCCCTAATTACCGTCGATCTATCGCCAATCTTTTCGTAGATAGTTAAAAATTATAAAATATTTTAAGTGACTTAAAACTTAAAACACAAAATCTACATACAAGAAAATTAGTTTCAAAATCATTTGCATACTAGTTATATTGACTTAAAATAATTATATATATTTGGTGAAGGTTTAAAGTGAAGTGCCGTGGTTTCATTTGGAAGGGAGAGTAGTGGAAACCCAACCCATTTATATCCCTAATTCTTGTCCATGGTCCATTGACGCCATTGGAATGAGTGACCTAGTGGATAAAGTTGAAAAAACAGGAGTAAAATCCAAAGTTTGAAACAAATAATGTATACTTACGAAAAAAGGAAACATTCCTACAAAAAAAGAATAAATTAGAAATTTTAAATACAAAAAATACATACCCGTGTTTTACATACTTACGTGCATACTTACATAATTACCGTAATCTGAACAAGAAAGTTTTTTTCACATAAAGCAACAAAACTAACAAATAATAAAATATATCTTAAAAATACCTGCCGTATGCGCCGCCCATATAAAACAATATAAGTTTAACAAAAAAAACTGCTAAAGTGAAAAACAAAATTTAGTAAAAAGCGCTAACTAAAAAATACATACATATATACAAATAAGGCGCTGCAAAATAAGAGTGAGAAATAGCTGGCACAAAAGGCCGATGTGGCCTCGCTCACCACATGCTGCGCGGCCAAAGGAAGAACACAGGAAGAGATCAAACAATAGAACCGTGGCTCCAGCACCAAAACCAAATGCAACAAAAGACAGTGACATTAAAGTCGAGAAGAAGCAGGCCAATAATAAAGCCACTCAGAAGCGCTTGCGGAACTTATTCTCAACAGCAAGGTGAACAAGTTGCTGCTCCGTCATCGGAGCAGGCCGGCCGCCATGTTGGAGACATGAGCTCCAATTTAATTAACTTTAAATTATAGTTTATTTTTCGATCAATTGCCTGAATGAATACAAAATGAATTTAACATGAAAGCTTGAAATAGTAAATAGTTTAAGATACTTACCCTATGTTAAAATACTTACCCGTTGCTAAAATACTTACCTTTTGCTAAAATACTTACCTTGGCTCATATACTTACCTTGATTGAAATAGTTAAACATGTGTAAATACTTACAGAATGAAATAACCTGCAAATTTGTTAAAATACTCACCAAATTACCACCCTGTCAACAATGAATTTTACTTACTGTTTCTTAAACATTAATGTGGAGATTCTCACCTTTTCACCCTCACTAGATTCCAGTTATTAATCGCTTTGGTTTTGGACAAATAATTTATTAAATTTAAGTCACTAATTATTATTAAAATAAGTTACCAACTAATTATTAAAATAAGTTACCAATTAATTATTAATATAATTTACACGGCGCTGTAGTGGAGCGTTCTCGATTTTAATGTCAATGTCACGGATCTTGTTGTAGACTGCTTCCGTTGGCTTTGAGGCGACGAGAAAGGGTTGCGCAAGTGGTCAACCAGGGCTAATATTATTGGCACGTATGCAAATGTTGCCAGATATTGATAGCAAAGCGCGACAAAAGATGTCGCCTACATATGGGCCATACAGTCGGCCGCCGCTAATATTATCCTACATTAATATTTACATACATATACATATATACTTATTTACATATATATATTAAAAAGTTTCTGACTCCTAGCGGTCCAGGAAACAAAAGTTAAGTTAGTTCGCTAATTACCGTCGACCTATCATCGCCAACTTTCCGCAGAATAGTGTAAAAATTATAAAATTGTTTGAGTAACTTAAAACTTAAAAGATCTAAATAAAAAAAATTATTTGTATACTAGGTATATAGCTGACTTAAAAATAAAATTATATATATTGGTGAAGTTTTAAATTTCAGTGCCAGTGGTTTTCATTGGAAGGTAGAGTAGTGGAAACCCCAACCTATTTATACCCCTAATGCATTCCAAAGTCAAAAAGGCGTTGTTGTTGTGTTGGGAACTGCTCACCTGGAGCAATTCTAAATATCCCTTCCGTATCAGTAGGTGATCTCTGTAGGGTATTATATTATACATTTTACCTGTTAACTTATATACTTTGTGAATTCATGTAATGTATGTTTTCTTTATTTGAATTTTTAAATATCAAAAATTTCATCGGATAAAAATCACTAATCAAATATACTTTTAGCGTTTATTATGAAAGTTTACTATAAAATATAAAGTGTTTCGATCAATCCTTTGAATTTGTTAATATGGTTTCTAATACTACATTGGCGATCTGCCGGTCACAACAATCGTGAATCGTTTAAATATAGTAATGAAATAAGAAATTTGTGTATGAGTGTGCTAAATTAGCATATGCTGTAGCACTGCAGTGGAGCAATAAATCACAACAAGAACTGATTTTGCGACAACTAAAATTGCTGAAGAGCAAAGACGCCTGAATAATTTGCCGAAACCAACAATATCACAAGCTGTTAGCTTCACCATACGTCCGTGCGTGGGCATTCATATCAATACGGTCACACAAAGTACAAGAACATTTTCAATACTTTCCCTGACCGAACAACATTTATTGTTACATGATAATAAAAATAAATTCGCAATAGCAGCAATTACACGCCAATATATTACCAGTGACGCAAAAATAATTGCCGTTAAATATCCTGTACAAAACGTTTTTCAAAATTACAAAATCCGACGAAGTCACAAGCGACAACAAATAGTGGACCACATCAGTGCAAATTCAGCATCTAATCAATTTAAATACATACCCACTTTTTCAATCTTACAACAGCCTCCGTTGAGGTGTCATTGTCTCAGGCGTTGCCGCTGCATCACCAGCATCAACCTTTCCATCAAATCATCATCAGCAGCAACAACAACAACAACAACAGCAAATTTTACAGCAACACCAACAACTACAAATACAACACAATTAAAATACTTTGCATAAATATCAATTACTGGAAACAAATTAAATATTCGCAGTATTGTAATAATGATATCATGTTGTTGTTGTTGTAGCAATGCTCGCCCCACCTAACAGCCGCGACGATCACAAAACTGTCATCAATATCACCTAACGGAGTCCAAGGAAACTTGCCGTTTCAACAGGGGTGGACCATAAGGAAAGGGGTGTTAGAGGCGTTGGTTCACATTACAATTAAAGTAGACGGTTGTGTCATGTGGGACACATTGCAAGCGGGCATACATTTGTATGTCGTGGTGATTTCTGGATAGGTAGAGTTTAACCGTTACATATCTAGAACGAGTTGAGCAAGCAGTGGCCACACTTCTTAAGTACTGGATTCACGGGCAATTCCCGGCATAAAGGATCCGACGCCTGTTTATGAGTTCACCAAGGGCACCTGCTTGTGTTTTTCGCTTCATACGGCTGGGTTCTCAGGTGCCGTGTTCGTCACTAAAAAGGCTTACGGACAATGACTCCTTAAGCCCTAGGACGGAGCTGGTTCATCAATCAGATGTCTGTGGGATGCTCAGTGTCTGGGTATTCATCAAAACCAGGAACTGTTTGGTCAGCATCTCATTCTCTCCCTGAGGGGAGATATTCTCGCCTCATATGCAGATGAGTTCTGGGGACATAGAAGACAGCCCGTGGCAATTCTGAGAGCAGATTTTGGCAGGCCTGTAGCTTCTATCCAGTGGGTAATTTTTAGGCTTGGCGACCATATGGGTGACGCGTAGACACGTAATCGCTGGCTAATTGCTTTGTATCAGCTAGTCATGAGCGTTCTTATCTTTCCCCAGTACACGGCCAGCGAGGGATTTGAAGATTTTGTTACGGCTCTGAATTCTAGGAACAATGTTGCGGCTGCTGTGCTCACCAAAATGTATAGATCCTGATCAAACGTCACACCCAAGATTTTGCTGTGAGGACAGTGTCGGCATAGCGAAGTCGGCCATCGACGTGGATGTTCAAAATAGGTCGACATTTAGGCCGTCCATGTTGTAAATAAGATCGGTGATAATGCAGGTTTCAGCGAGGCGAAAAAACTGAATGAGATCCGGAGTAGCCGTGTATATTTCAGGCATAGCTCATCTGATCCTGGGCTGGGCCGTGTGGCTATATTGTGCAGTCATCGGCGTAGGCACACGATTGTGACTCCTTCCGTGGGTCGGGTAGCTTCGATATGTAGAACAGTTAAACAAAAGTGGGGATAGGACACACCTGTGGCACCCCTTGTTAATGCTCCTGCGTTTGATGTTTCGTTCAAATTGCACCGATGCTGCGACCAGACCAGATAATTTGCGGTCACCTTTAAGACAGAGGGTAGACCTTCAGGTCTTGCAGTAGTAACGAGCCATGGGTTAACGTATCAAAAGCTTTTGATAGGTCTAGCGCTACGAGTACTTTTCTATGGTGGGGGTATTGATTTAAACCGATTTATCTGGGTGCTACTGCTTAATGCGCATTTAGCGCGGTGGTAGTGATATGGGTTTTCTTAAGCCACCGATTGCTGATGAGAGGCTAGCTGACAAATTTGCTTGGAAATAAGGGAGCAAAATGGTTCGAGCGTCTTTGCCATGGCGATAGGAGAGATATCGGACGATACGACTCTCCTATGTAGCTGGTTCCCAGGCTTAGTAGCGGGACCACTGGACATTTTCCATTTCTCGGCTATGAAAAGGTGGAAAGAGATAGGTTGAAGACATGCGCTAAATATTTGAAACCCTCTTCCCTAGGCTTTTAAGCTCGGCATGGCTATGCCGTCTGGGCCCCTGCTTGGATGGTTAGCGCGACCAATGGAGTCCTCAAACCTCTTTAGCGAGTGATGGTGATGGTGACGCGCTGAATATGTGTTTATGTGCGTGTCTATTGGCTCTCCGTCTATCTTTGTCGACCGTAGGATGCATTATATATTGTCGGCAGAAAGCGCTCGCGCATTTTTTCGCATCCACAGCACTTTGTCGCCAAAGGCGATGGAAACTTTGTCTTTGTGCTTAGTCGGATTCGATAGGGACTTTACAGTGGACCAAAGTTTACCCACACCGGTAGAGAGGTTACAACCTCTTAGGTGCTCCTCCCATTTCGCCCGCTTGTGTTCGTCCACAAGCAATCTGATGCGTTGGTTTATATCCCTTATTTGGGGGTCGCCTGGATCATGCTGTCTTATAAGGTCACGTTCTCTTGCTAAGTTTGCGGCCTCCGCCGGGAAGTGGGGCCGGATTTCGGGAATTCTCCCGCGGGAATGAAACGAGCCGAGGCGGATTCAATGACCTTACGGAAGGCACGCTCCCCTTAGTGGGCATCAGTCGGGATAGGGAGGGCAGCAAAGCGGTTGTCTGTAAAAGATTATATTCTTCCCACTTTCCTTTTTTGAAGTTTATGAAAGTGCGTTTTTCGGTGACGATGAAGTCGGCGGTACGCTCGAGCGAAATAAGTATAGGCAGGTGGTCGGATGCCAATGTTACCATCGACTGCCAGTTGACGCAGTTTACGAGTTCTGCGCTCACGATTGAGATATCTGGCGAACTGTGACAGCTTCCTACCATACGTGTGGGGACGTCTCCGTTTATTGTGCAGAACGTCGTTTCTTCTATTTATCCGCCAACATCTCACCCCTAATGTCCGCCCGCAAGTTGAGTGCCATAGATCGTGATGGGCATTGAAATCGCCTAAGATAATGCGATTGTTGCCAGTGAGTAAGGCTCTGATATTAGGCGGTATCCACTGGGGCAACAGGTGGCAGGAGGGATGTAGATGTTGATGATTTCTAGGTTTGCATCGCCTGGCCGGACATATAGGCCTTGACGTTCTAAGACATTGTCCCTTCGGTCGATGCCAGGATCAAATATATAATATTGCACAGAGTGGTGTATGATAAATGCGAGGCCGCCTCCATTTCCGCTCTCGCGGTCTTTCCTGTGGACATTATACCCAGAGCAGGTCTGCAATGGAGATCTGGCTGTGAGTTAGTCTCTTGAATCGCAGCAATGCGGATGTTGTGCCGCTTCATGAAATCGACTATCTCCTAATCTTCCCAGTTAGTCCATTACAGTTTAACTGCAGAATTCTGAAGTGCATGAGGGGTGACGCCGCCACTCTAGGGGTAAGTGAGGGGTGACTACGCCTAGGTTGTGGAAGGCCAGGACGCAATGCTGTTGTGGCCCTGGGACTGGGCGTCCTTGGGCAAGTTTGGGGTACCCGGATGATTTGGGTTTGCGACCTGGCAACATGGCGCGATGAAACCCGTCCGGGGTTGCCGTCGCGGAGACCAGAACATCTAGGAAAGTGGCACCACCCAAGGCAGGAGCTGCATTGGCGGATGTCGCAAACATATATATTCTGTGTTGGCAAACGGTGCAAACGGAGGTAGGGACTAAGAGTCTGTTCCCTGACCTACACGATTGCTGCTGGAAAAGAGTGGGGGAACGGGGGCAAGGTCTGATGCTCAGCATTGCTACCGACTCTACTACGTAGGTAGTAGTTATGAGTGGTAGCAGCTGTTTGAGTGTTGGCGCCGTGGGGCGCGAGCAGCAGCGGGTACTTGTTGTGGCTTGCTGAGCAGCGGGGCTGCTGGAAGGTAGTGGGGGGCGCTTAGGCGTAGACTACGGGACGCTCTTGGGCTGTGAACAGCAAGGAGCCACAAAATATTTATAAAAGTTATGTGGACGTCGGGTTTTGGGATCAAGCCAGAAACAACCTGTCCGTTGCAACCATCCCTTGCACGAGACACACTGAACAGAGTATGACCGTCCTAAAAAGATTCTTTTCCGGCAGATGTAGCAAAAACCATTTCTCAGGACCGGGGTCAGGAGACGGACCCGGATTGGATTCGATGCCTTCCCGGAGTAAGAGAATATGGAGCAGTCCTGCTGCAAGGAGCTGCTGGGAGGATGACAATTTGTGGGAGGGACGCAACAAATTAAATGGGGTCACACTGAAATGACAGTCTTTGGTCGGGAAAAATCCCGAGTCGCTCCGGTACATAGAACCGACTGCCTTGGGAAGCGATAATGATATCATCTTTTATATATGTATATTAATATATAGATAAATTATTATTAGTATTAGTATTATTACGATTATTATTAGTATTATTATTGTAAACTTCTTTTCTTGATGTAAGAAAAATACTATTACAATTAATACATTGAATATTAAACGTTATTTTTAAAATTTTGATATTATATTTTAATAATGCTTCGCACACCACCAACGAAAGAAACACATCTACACCAACACATGAAGTAACGATTCACTTATATATTTAGAAGGTACTTCTTCACACAATGACATAATAAATCCATATGCGAATCAAAACAATAACGAAATTTTTTCTACTTCAGTAAAACTTCCTCAGTTTGGACAATTTTCCTGAAGTATGGTTAATACATGCTGAATGCAGTTTAATACTAAAAAAATACTAAAGAAACAACTAAATACGAGTATATTATTACTGCATTGCCTTAGGGGTCATAATGACCATTTTAGATTTTATTCAAAATCCACCAGATATAAATAAATATTCTGCATTAAAACAAATTTTGATTGGCAGACATTCCTTAAGTGAGAATGCGAAGTTAGATAAAGTGTTGTCCGATTCTGAAATGGGGTGATCGTAAACCTTCGGAATTTTAACGATCTTTAGTTTTACTTTATGGTTCTAATTTAGCCAAGAAATTTTAAAGAAACTTTGGATGAGAAAATTACCCAAAAACTTGAATGTAATTTAACAGGTTCGAATTTTAATGACATAAATGATTTAACTAGATTCTCTGATCACGTTTGGGGAAGTATCAGTAAAAAATAAAATTGCTTTGATAAACAGTTCTTAAAATTCTAAAGGAGAAAATTCTTTTATTACTAATTTGGTTAAGACAAAATCTTAATTTGTGAAAATTTTCAAAAAATTTCGTTGGAATTAAGTGAAATTAAGAAAGAAATTAATCAGAATTATTCAAGATCATGTTCAATAAGTAGAATTAGTTTGATAATCCAACTGGTTATGTAGATATCATTACAAATTCGGAAATCAAGCTAGGAGATGTGAAGAAGCATGTGCGTTTGTGAAAAATAGTTAGCCAACAAACTAAAATGTTCTGTTGTTTCAGCGACAAATAACGGAATTTCAGAAATATCAACTCGTCGCTTATTTATATTTGACAAAGGAAACATGTTAAAATTGTTGATTAATAGTGGGGCAGAAAATTTCAGTGCTTCCAGCTTCGAAATTGTCGTGTACAAAAAAATCATCAGATTTTATCTTAACAGCAGCTAATGGTTCAACGATTTTTACATATGGAAAAAAACTTGTAAATGTTAATTTAGGTTTAAGGCTGGAATTTCCTTTGTGTTTTTGATCGCTGATATAGCGAAACCGATTATTGGTGCAGATTTTTTATGCAAATATGGACTTCTCATTGATATTAAAAACAAATGTTTAGTAGATCCATTAACAAATTTATCAGTTAACACAATTTCGTACTATTGTATCATCTCTCTTCAAAAATTTTTTCAGTAGAAGATCAATACACAAAATTGCTGAAGAATTTCCTTCCCTTATAGAAGAGCCAAATTATTCAAAACCAGTTAAATATACAACAGTTCATAGACTAGTTACAGAACAGGTAATCTTCCTTTCTGAAAGTCCAGGACGTTTAGACCCAATCAAATTTAAGGTAGCTAAAAATGAATTTGATTTTCTTGTAAAAACTGAAACCTGTAGACCATCAAATTCCTCTGTAGCATCACCACTTCATTTAGTACCAAAAAAGAGAGTAATGATTGGCGTCCCCGTGGTGATTTTAGAAAACTTAATACTGTTACTGTTCCTGACCGCTATCCTTTACCACATATTCAGGATTTTAATATGAATCTAAGAAATAAAAAGATATTTTCAAAGTAGATCTTGTTAGAGCGTATCACAAAATACCAATGGCAGAAGAAGATATTTATAAACAGCAATTACTACTCCTTTTGGTATGTTTGAGTTCATTCGAATGCCTTTCGGCTTGAGGGACTCAGCACAAACTTTTCACAGATTCATCAATGAAGTTGTAGGTGAATTAGATTTTGTTTTCACGTACATTGATGATCTCTTAGTTGCAAGTGAGAGTGAAGAGCAACATTTTAAAGATCTACGTATACTTTTTGATCGTGTGTCTGAATATGGTTTGAATATTAAACCAAATATATGCATTTTTGGTGTTACTAGAATTGATTTTCTAGGGCATAGTATTTCTGAATTAGGAATATGTCCATCTGAAGATAGAATAAAAGCTATTCTAGATTTTGAACTACCAAAATCCATTAAAAAAACACAAAAGTTTATTGGTATGGTTAATTATTACCATAGATATATTTCACAATTAGCCGAATTTACTAGAGTTATATATGATTTAATTAATAAATCAAGTAAAAACCGAGACAAAGTTCTAGTTTGGGATAATAAATCTATTAAAGGGTTTGAATGCATTAAAGGTAAATTTGCATCTAAGGTCTTATTAAATCATTTAGCAAAGATGCAAAATTAACTTTAACTGTAGATGCATCCAATAGGGCAGTGGGTGGTGTTCTACAACAAAATTTTAACAATAAATCTGAGCGTCTCGCATTTCGAAGAAACTTTCTCCAACTGAAATGAAATATACTGCTTTTGATAGAGGACTATTAGCAATTTATCTTAATATTAAACATTTTCGATGTCTATTTAAAGGACAAGAATTCATTATGTTTACTGATCATAAGCCCTTAATTTTTACTCTCAAAAAACTGGACGAAGTCCATTACAAACCAGACATCTTGAATTTATTGCACAATTTACAAGTGATATTCAGCATATTACTGGACAAGCAAATTTAGTAGCTGATACTTTATCTACGTCATTTGAAATAGAGTCAATTCAAAATTCAGAAGTTAATTTTAAAATGCTAGAAAAGGAACAGCAACAAGATTATGAACTAAACAATCTTTTATCTCAACAATCCTTTCAACATGTAAAGTTAATTAAAATTCCTCTTTTAAATTTCAATATATAGTGTGATTCATCCGGAGATTGTCCTAGACCGTTCGTTCTAAATAACTTACGCAAAATAGCATTTGATAAGTTACATGGGATAGTGCATCCGGCTACTAAAGCTACTCGCCGTCGTATTATTAAAAAGTATTTTTGGCCAAACATGAATAAAGAAATTAATAAATGGTCAAAAGAATGTATTAATTGTCAAAAATCTAAAGTTTATCGACATACGAAGTCACCAGTTAGTAAAATTTTAATACCGAAGAAAAAATTCGAACATATTCATTTAGATAATGTAGGACCTTTACCTATTTCAGAGGGACATCGCTATATTTTGACTATTATCTATAGGTTCACACGTTGGCCAGAAGTATACGGATTAAGGGAAATTTCTGCAGAAACAATTGCAAATAAATTTTTACGTGAATATATATTGTGACGAATATTAGGAACACTAAGGGATACTCTCATCTCTAAGCGATACTAAGCAGTCACTTGTATCTACATAAACACATCAATCATAATGTCTACACATATGTACATACAGCAGCGGAGAGATACTCACAAAATTATGCAATCTTCAGCGAACTAGTAAATTCTAGAAGGAAAAACGCCTAGAAATGTGCGAACGAGGAAACCGAATAGTATCAAAGCAGCACGAGCTGAGGCGTGAGCAATCAGTTTGTTTTAAACACGCCATCAGTTGCGAAGTATAAGTGTTATTCTGAAGTATTTTCTAAGTAGTCTAATAAAGACCATTTTGCATTATTGAATATTGGAGTTATTTATTCAACAATTTAGCGGTACGAACGTTAGTAGACGGTAGCAAATAAGCGGAATTTCCCTAAATTCGTTACAATTGGTGTCAAAAGAGGAATTGTTGAATAAATTCCGAAGACTTCGAATACAACTTGGATATGGAAAAGTGTGAATTGAAGATCCAGCAACTGAAGAAGGAGTTCAAGTGCCGTTGATTGAATACAATCGGCAATAAACTCGAACTTCAAGCACGACTACGAGAGGCAATGGAATTAGAAGGAATTAACGTGGAAGGGTATGTCTTTCACTTCGATGGCGAGGAGGCAACAAAAATTGAAGAGAAGAACGAAAATCGCAGACAGTTACGAGCACAGACTTGAACACGATTTTGGCTGCAATATCTGGCCAAACATCGACAGTACCATCCAAGGTGGAAGCACAGGAGGCACGTATTTCAGTAATGTCGTCGCAAATGTCATCCCAACTGGAAGAACAGAAGACATATATGGCATCCCAGATGGAAACACAGTACACGTATATCCAAAATGTCGTCACAAATAACATCCAGGATTGAAACACAGGAGGCACGCATATTCGAAATGTCGTCGCAAATAGCATCCATGATTGAAGCACAGGAGGCTCGTATATCCGAAATATTGGGACAAATTTCAGCGCCCGTATCATCGCAGATCTCTGCACAACTGGAAGCCCGAAGGTAAAAACCCCATCTTTTGACGTCTCTCTTCCTTTCCAAGTGTTTAAGATTCAGTTTGAGAAGACCGCAGCAGTGAACAACTGGAGTAATGAAGATAAAGTTGCTGCACTATTCGAGACATTGAAAGGATCTGCTGCTGAAATCCTACATACTATTCCCGAGGGAGAGCGGAACAACTACGAAACATTGATGAGCGCTCTAGAGAGGCGATACGGAAGCGAACACAGGCAGCAGATATACCAAATAGAGTTGCAAAACCGCTACCAAAAAGCTAATGAGACTTTGCAGGAGTTTGCGACAGATGTCGATAGGCTTGCACATTTGGTGGATGCCGACGCACCCGTGGAATACACCGTAAGTGTATACCGTGAAATAAACCGAAATAGCTTTATAAATGGCATACGGGGCGTCGAAACGAAGCGACCCACATACGCACACCCAAATCCAACATTTGCAGAAACGGTATCACATGGATTGACTCAGGAAACTGCCTTACTATTGAGTAAACCATCATACAAAGCTCATCGTGTGGAAGTGTAAAGGCCAGATTGGGTAGACACAATTTTGGAAGCACTGAAGGGATCACAACAGAAAAATGTCGGTGTTATGAAATGTTCCAAGTGCGGCAACCCAGATTGCATTGCACGACATTGCAGCACCGGTCCCAATAGTTCCAACAATGTGGGTGGCCGTAAACGCAGAGCTGAAGGATATGAGCAAATCTCCAAGTCCACTCAATCGTTAAACTAAAGCGAGTCAGCCGCAACAGGCGACAGCTGGCTCCGTCAGTTGAATGCTCCATAATCTCTACATCGCAAATTGGAAGAAGGTCAAACAATCTTACTGTCGAAGGACGCGTGGATGGAAAGGAACGTTTACTGACTGTAGATACGGGTGCATCTCATTACATCATTCGATCAGATTTAGTCAATAAGAAGATACGACCATTGCTTGGAGCAAGATTACGTACAGCCACGGGAAAGGACACCCAGGTAGTTGGAGAAGTAGCATGTGAAGTAGCAATTGGGAACGTCATGGAATTACACAATTTTATTGTGGCAGATATTGTTGATGAAATCATAATTGGAGTAGACTTCTTAATCGACCAAGGTATCAAGATCGATATGCAAAGCAAGACGATGAGATATAAGAGCATGGATGTGCCACTTAATTTCGACTACGAGAGAGGCTACAGCAGTAAATGAGTGCTGGTGGAAGAGAGTCAGCAAATACCACCAAAATCAGAAGCAGTCATCTGGGCAAAGGATGATGGAGATTGTGGGACAAACAAATTATGGGTTGTCGAAGCAGCAAACAAATAAACACTTAACGTACTTGTATGAAAAACCTGGCTATGACAAAACAGGATAGACGTATTCCGGTTAGAGTACTCAATGAGATCAAGTCACCACCCAAACTGACAAAAGGAGCTATATTGGGAAGATGCCAAGAGGCTGAAGTATTTATTAACGGTGAACAGCTCCAGGAGCACGTTTCATCTAGTAATACTGATCCTTCAAATGACATCACTGCATGGAGGGAGGGCCAGAAGAAGCCTATCAGAGTAAGGCAAAACAACTGCTCCTAAAGTACGCGAACATATTTGACCAGGAAGGTTCTAAACCAGGCCGCACCAATGTTGTGAAGCATCAAATTGACACTGGAGACGCGAGGCCGATACTTCAAGCTCCTCGTAGTGTCCCACTGGCGAAGCGGGAAGTTGTGAGTTAAATCGTACAAGAAATGAGTGACAGCGTCGTCATCGAACCATCAGCTAGTCCATGGAGCTCACCGGTGGTACTTGTGAAGAAGAAGGCTGGGAAAATGAGGTTTTGTGTGGACTACCGCAAGTTGAACGACGGCACGAAAAAGGATAACTACCCATTGCCAAGAATTGACGACACTTTGGACTCGCTCTCTGGTACAAAATGGTTTTCTATACTGGACTTGAAAAGTGGCTACTGGCAAGTGGAGGTGGAGGAGGAAGACAAAGAGAAAACAGCCTTCAGCGTCGGAGAAGGTCTTTGGCAATTTACAGTAACGTCTTTTGGACTTTTAATGCACCAGCTACTTATGAGAGACTCATGGATCAGGTACGCAAAGGACTACATTGGAAAACATGCTTTGTGTACCTGGACGACATCATCGTATTGGGCAAGAACTTTGATGAAAAACTTAAAAACTTGGAGGAAGTTTTCCAGAGAATAGCTGGCGCTGGTCTGAAACTAAGTCCCAAAAAGTGTGCGCTGTTTAAAAAGGAAGTAAATTATTTGGGTCACAAGGTAACGACAGAGGGCATCTGGACTTCGTACGAAAAGATAGAGGCGGTAAAGGATTGGCCAAGACCACAGAACCTACATGAATTGAGAAGTTTCCTTGGGCTGTGCACATATTACCGCCGATTTGTACAAAATTTTGCCAGCGTAGCACATAGTCTCCACCAGCTTACAAGAAAAAATAAAGGTTTTGAATGGAAGAAGGAACAAGAAGTGGCTTTCCAAACATTGAAAGAGCGTTTGTGCACTGTCCGAATGTTGGCATATCCGATTACAGGAGCAACATTTATTCTAGAAACAGATGCGAGTAGATATGCTATAGGAGGCGTTTTGTCACATCTGGCCGATGGACAGGAGAGGTATTTGCATATTACAGCCGATCAATTGGAAAACCAGAGAGGAACTATTGCGTTACACGGAGGTAGCTGTTGGCATCGGTAGAGTGCGTTAAACATTTTTACAGGTACCTCTACGGTTAGCGATTCCGCGTCAGGACAGTTCACGCAGCGTTGAAATGGCTCTTGCAGTTCCGTAATCCAGAAGGACAATTGGCTATGACTTTTCCATTGAGCATCGAAAAGGTAGTACCCATGGGAATGCTGATGCAACGTCACGAAGACCATGTAGTTGGAATGCAAGCACTGCTCAAAGGCCGAGACTAAAGAAGACATTATAGATGTCCGGCTAATGACTATAACATGTAGCGATGAATGGGACAAGGGACAACTAAGGAAGTGTCAGCTAAAAGATACTGATCTGTCACATGCTATGCAAGGGCTCGAACGAACGAAAGACCAAATAGAAAGGAGATGTCAGTAGAAAGTTCCATTGCGAAGTCATATTGGGCACAGGGGAACAGTTTAGAATTGATATCCGGTTGTTTGCATCGAGTATGGGAGAGTGAGGATGGTCAATGCAAGGAGAAAACTGATAGTTGTTCCCAGAAAGAGGATTCCTGACGTGCTCACCGAGCTGCATAATGGTACAAGCGGAGGTCAATTTGAATCACGAAGACGCTCGAGAAGATTAAACGGAGATCCTATTGGGTTGGTTGCCGTCAATCGGTTACTGAGTGAATTGCGAACTGCGAGGTTTGCAGCAGAGCGAAAGGGCCCAAACCTGAAGTCATGGCCAGATGAAGCAATATAACTCAGGTGCGCCATTTGAAAGGATCGCTATGGATGTCGCAAGTCCATTTCCTACTAGCAATTGCGGAGAAAATGTACTGGCGATTACGGATTATTTCAGCAAATGGCCAGAGGTATACATAATCCCAAATCAAGAAGCGGAAACAGTAGCAAACAGTCCGATGGTATGGTGGAACGATTCAATAGAACATTGGAGGAGCACTTAAGGAAAGTAGTGGACAAGTTCCATAGAGAGTGGGGTACCCGCATACCATTATTCTTGATGGCTTACCGATCAGCAGTGCATGAGACAACGGGCCAAACCACTGCAAAAGTAATTTTGGCAATGACCTTCGACTGCGATTTGAAGTTTGGATAGGTGCCGATTCGGGAGGAAATGTCAAGAAATCCACTGGTGCTGAGAGAAATACAGGATCTGATAAGGCAACGAACAGAGTGACAAAATGAAAGCCAGATACGATACAGCAGTTAATTCGGAAGGTTTTCAGGAAAGAGATTTGGTACTTTTATACAACCCACAACGGAAAAAGGTTTGTCCTCGAAATTGCAGTGTAACTGGAAAGGCCAATAGAAAGTTGTAAACGGATCAGCGATGTGGTTTACCGCATACAAACCATTGGTAAACCAGGAACCAAAATGAAAGTGGTTCATCTGGAAAGGCTGGCGGCGTTTAGATCAGGAAATTTGTCTGATCGGGACGATCAGACTTAGGCGGAGGGCAGTGTGACGAATATTAGCAAAACTAAGGGATACTATAATTTCTAATCCGATACTAAATAGTCACTTGTATCTACATAAACAAATCAATCATCATGTCTACACATGTGTACATACAGTAGCGGAGAGGTACTCACAAAAGTATGCCATCATCAGCATATGTACATATGCATATTTCTGAGATACTCACAAAAGTACGCAATCTTCAGCGAACTAGTAAATTCTAGAAGGAGAAACGCCTAGAAATATGCGAACGAGGAAACCGAAGAGTATAAAAGCAGCACGCCATCAGTTGCGAAGTGTAAGTGTTATTGTGAAGTATTTCTAAGTAGTCTAATAAAGACCATTTTGCATTATTGAATATTGGATTTATTTATTCAACAATTTAGCGATACGAACGTTAGTAGGCGGTTGCATATAAGCCGAATTTCCTTAAATTCGTTACAATATGTGCTTTATGTGCCTCGGTTTGGTGTACCTCTAGAAATAACTACTGATCAGGGTGCTCAATTTACTTCAAAACTGTTTACAGAATTTACAAAGTTATTAGGTAGTCATCAAATTGCAACGTCAGCTTATCATCCTCAAGCGAATGGCATGGTAGAGCGATTTCATAGACAATTGAAATCTTCTTTAATGGCTACAAATGGAACTACCTACAACGGCTGGAATGGTTCTTGGACAAAATTTACGATTGCCTGGTGAAATTATTGTTCCAACATCTGAAATTCATCGTCAAATGGAATTTTGGGTAAATTACGTGAAAAATTTAGAAATATTCATTCGAGTTTAAATCATCATAACTCTAAAGTTGGTTTTTATGATCCGAAAGATTTACAAACATGTAAATTTGTTTTTGTTCGTTTAATTAATAAGCGTTCTTTACAACAACCGTATGAAGGTCCATAGAAGGTACTTGAAAAAAAAACAAGAAGTATATTAAAATGAAATTGATAATGAAATAAAAACTATTCCAATTGACAGGCTAAAACCAGAAATTATTGAAACGTTACCTAACAACTCTAACACTTATCACAATAACAGTAGAACAAAAAAGGAAGTCACATTTAATTTATTTAATGTTAATTCTCTGGAAGGGAGAGTAATGTAGGGTTTCTATTATATTTAACATTTTACCTGTTAACTTTATATACTTTGTGAATTCAATAATTTATGTTCAATAATTTTATCTTCATTATTTTGAATTAATATCAAAAATTTTCATTCGGTTAAAAATCATAATCAAATATAAATGTACTTTTAGGCGTTATAAAAAACGTTTTACTATAAAATATAATAGTGGTTTCGACCAATCCATTGAATTTGTAAATAGGATTTCTAATACTACAATCACCAAATAATGACCCGAAGTTTGACCACTCCTTTGACCAAGCACAGACTTCACAGCCCCTTAATTTACAAGAACAACGTAACTCCCAATCGTCTGCCTTAGATGCAAGTCGTAGCCCCGATAAATCCAACGCTCCTTCACGCGAGCAAGCGAATGGCAGGAGAAGAGGTAGATCCCATCGTTCTGGAAACACCCCTTGAGTTACTGAAGTAGACTTCACCAGAGTTGAAGAAGTGACCCGAATATGTCCTCTTTGAATGGGAGCAATGGCTCTAAGTATTACTACCAGCGATTCGCGAGGAGTCCTCGCCAACGGTACTGCCGCGAAGGGTTGCCGACACTACACAAAAGTGGAATCTTCAATCCGATAGATCTGCTGATGGGATAGGAGTCGAAGAATTTATATATAGAGTAAAATCCCTGACCGATGAGGCCTTGGATAGCGACTTTACTGCTATGTGCAAGCACATACACATACTGTTTGTAGGAAATGCTCGATAGTGGTATTAGAGATACCGCAAGCAAGTAGATCACATCATTTGGTGTAATATTTGTGCGTCCCTTCGACAACATTATAAAGATTATCGTTCCGATTTTATGAGTTGGGAAATGATTGGCGGCCACCGTGGTGTGATGGTAGCGTGCTCCGCCCACCACACCGTGTGCCCTTGGTTCACACCCCGGGCAAAGCAACATCAAAATTTTAGAAGCGAAGTGTTTCAATTAGAAGAAAAATTTTCTAAGCGGGGTCGCCCCTCGGCAGTGTCTGGTAAGCGATCGGAGTGTATTTCTGCCATGAAAAGCTCTCAGTGAAAACTCGTCTGCTTTGCAGATGCCGTTCGGAGTCGGCATAAGACAAGTAGGTCCCGTCCCGCCAATTTGTAGGAAAAAATTAAAAAGGAGCACGACGCAAATTTGAAGAGAAGCTCGGCCTTAGATCTCTTCGGATGTTATCGCGCCTTTCTTTTTTTTAATGGTTAGGTGTAGGAAACAAATACCGGTAAATCGTTCTCAGCGTATTACGATGCCGTTGCTTCCCTAATTGACAAATATTCTGTGAGAATCGAGGAAGAAGAATTTCTCGAAATTTTAAAGCATAATCTACTCCCTGTAACCCAACAAAAACTGCTGTATTAGCCGGTACACTCAATTGGTCATCTGCCCCGTTTAGTAACAATTGGCGAAAATTGGACTCAAGAATTTGGTGACCCGACGGACAGCGTAATGAAATCAAAAGCCACTGGAAACCGACGTCAAGTATATGCCATTGACGAAGCAGGTTTAGTTTCACTCGTGAATGAAACGGCTGAAGTCAAGCTAGCACCCAGTCACAGTAGCCAAGCAAAGAAAAAATTGTCTAACACAACGTCGTATTTTCTGCTATGGATGCGGCGCTCTAATGTGTATAAACCACAATGTCCAGCGTGTAATCAGAAGTTGTCGGAAAACTGTCGCACCGGTGCATCCAACTCTACTCGGATGCCCGAATGCATGTAGCATTCACCTTATCCACGGTACATAGTAAGATTTCAACAAAAGACTCACCCCCAGAGGTGGGAAATAATACTGAAAATATACCTCTTCGGTTTCGTCCTTCGAGGAACGTCTGCAAAATAGTCAGGAATCGAATATTTAATAATGTTATTTATAAGTTAAAGAAGCGTAGTTAAAGACTAAGTTAATTTTACGAAAATATCAAAAGAAATAAACGGATTTTAATATCAACGATTTCAGTAACCAAAGCAACATGTGAAGCTATGCTAAAGTTTCGTTTCTTACATTTACAGGAACGCTACAGGAGAGGATAAGGTTAGGTTAGGTTAGGTTCAAGTGGCTGCCGTCCACATTGGAGCGGCACACTTAGGCCTTTATAGGCCCATTGTGAAACCAGACGGATTTGTTCCTTCTCTCCTAATCAAACCAATTCGTTGAGTTTAAGAAGCTAACTAAGCGTCGTGTATTGACCTCAGCTATATCAGTCAGATCTACGAGAAACATCTTGCCCATAAAATGTTGCCTTCTTCTACGGAGCGCTGGACATTCACAGAGTAGATGCCTAACAGTTTCAGGCTCTTCTTCGTTGCCGCAGCTTCTACAATAATGACTAAATGGAGCGCCAATCCTTTCCGCATGCGGTTCAATACAAACATGACCCGCGAGAAGACCTACAACTAAGGAAAGATCCCTCTTACGAAGGGGGAGAAGCTCTCGCGATCTCTTCTCATTCCATTCCGTCCATGTGAGTTTTGCTGTGTGGCATCTATCATGATGCTTCCACCTGGCTCCCGCTTTCATCAGTAGAGCCTCCTTTATCTTGAACTTGCAGGTGGAGAGCGGCATGCCCAACCTCTTCCAGGATGGCGAAAGTAGAAAGGAGGTACCCTTTCTTGCAAGCTCATCCGCCATCTCATTACCTGGTATTCCCTTTTGTCCCGGAACCCATACCAGATGCAGAGTAAACTGTTCAGTCATCACGTTAAGTGATCTGCGACAGCCTACTATAGTTTCAGAATTAGCTGTGACAGAGCCAAGGGCTTTCAGTGCTGCTTCACTGTCTGAGAAATTATAAATGTGCTTCTGGGAGACCGCCTTCTCCCTAAGGCAGTCCACAGCGTCTTGTATGGCCGCACGCTCGGCCTGAAATACGCTACAGGGATCCGGAAGGCGAAACGATCTTTGTATCTCCAATCGTTCCGAATAGACACCCCTCCGACCCTGTTATCCAGTTTAGATTCATCTGTGTAGATCTGAATGCACTTAGTGGGCTAATCAGGGTCATTCACCCACTGTTCCCTCTCAGGGATTAATATCTCGTATTCCTTGTTAAAGTTGATATGTGGTTTGCAGAAATCTGTCCATACTGGTATGCAGAATCTGACGAGAATTTCGGTATGTTTGCAGTGAGACCATGTGGTCAGTTTCCTCAGCCTAATAGCTGCACATGCTGCATATTTAATGCCTAATATATATATGGGTAGCAGGTTCAGTATTATATTCATATCCTTCGTTGGTGTTGTGCGGATGGTTCCACTTATGCATAGTAGTGCAGATCTTTGCACCTTTTGAAGAGCAAGAACCGTGGAGGATTTATTCAGGGCGGGCCACCATACCGCCACCCCGTATAGCAAAATTGGCCTAACTATGGCCGTGTATATCCAATGTACTATCATAGGGGACATACCCTATTTCCGTCCAATTGCCCCTTTTATATGTGTAGAGGGCAATCGTGGCCTTACGGACACGTTCCGTGGTGTTTTGTGTCCAGTTCAATTTCTTATCAAGTGTGATCCCTAGATAGTTGGCGGACTCACTTAACTTAAGCACTGTGTTTGCCAGCATTGGAGTTGAGAGACGTGGTATCTTATACCTCCTCGTAAAGAGCACCAGCTCCGTTTTATTTGGGTTCATGCCCAGACCATTATCAACGGCCTATGCTTCGACCTTTCTTATTCCACCTGAATCATATCGCAGAGAGATTGTGGAAACTTCCCACTTATCACCTAGGCAAGGTCGTCAGCATATGCTATAGCTTTACAGCCCTCCTCTCCTCCATGTCCCTTAGCAGCTGATTCACTGCCAAGACTCACAGCAGAGGGGATAGGACTCCACCTTGGGAGTTGCCCTACTAACGAACCTGCTCACCGATACCCCTGCAAGTTCTGCCTGTACTACCCTGCATAGCAGCAATTGGTGCACAAGACCCACCATCTGAGACTCGATACCCAGATCAGTCAGTACCTTAATGATTGAGTCGGGTTTAATGTTATTGAACGCTCCTTCTATGTCTAGGAAGGCTGCCAGGCAGTATTCCTTGAAGGAGAACGATCTCTCTATGCACGATGTAATTTCGTGCAATGCCGTTTCCGTTGATTTACCATTCATATATGCGTGTTGTGCTTCAGAGAGTTAGTCATTCA
Organism: Eurosta solidaginis; assembly: GCA_029619165.1. NCBI lineage: Eukaryota > Metazoa > Arthropoda > Insecta > Diptera > Tephritidae > Eurosta > Eurosta solidaginis. The sequence continues at coordinate 28,680 of JARSSU010005818.1, forward strand.
CTGCCTCCCTGATATATGTTTCCATCAGCGTCTCCATCACCTTTAGTTGAGACGAAGATAGACTGATGGGTCTGAAGTCCTTTGGCTTCGCTTGGCATGCTTTGCCTGCCTTGGGAATAAATACCACATTAGATATTTTCCATATACGTGGGATGTGGTTTAGTGCCACGACACCTCCTATTTTAGCATATAGCCAGCTAGTGCTGCATTCCAGTGATTGTTGCAGTTGTATAGGTGTAACTCCGTCCGGCCCTCGAGTTTTGAATGGTTCAAAAGATTGGATGGCCCAAGATATCTTATCTCTTATAATTAGGTTGTGCAGTATAGGTTGCACTGTTTCTTGTATCAAGCTTTGTGTATCCCCTGATTCGTTTCTAGTTGCATCTGGAAAGTGTGTGTTAAGCAGTAGAGTTTCCTTCCCAGTTTCGGTCCACGAACCATCAGGCCAATGCAAGCATCCTGGGGTCGAATTAGCCGATCTGGAAAGTACTTTCCTGAGTCTAGCCATTCAGACACTGTTTCCATGCTGCTACAGAAATCTCGCTAAGAGGATCTTTTGGATTTCCTTAGCTCAAACTTATAATTTCCAAGATGTTCTTTGTATACTTCCCAATGCTGCTCATCGCCAGAGGCTTTAGCTGCATTGAAAGTGGTCCTACTTAACCTGCGAAGGTTTCCGATTTGTGAATTCCACCATGGAGGCTTCTTTTTACCCTTTGAATTCTCTTGGGACAGACTTTTCTAGTGCCTTGCGGCATACCCCCGTGAAGTTATTTACCAGTCTTTCCAGTTCTGGTATGCTACCTGGCGTTTCGGGTACGCTCTCAGTGGAAATATCTTAACTAGTTCCCTATTGTATCTTTGCCAGTTTGTATTTTTAATATTTCTGGTGGCAGAGCTCTGCTTTTTCATCAAGTCTAAGTCGAATTGGATGTAACGATGGTGAGAGAATGAGTGGTCCTTAAGGACCCTCCAGTCTCTGACCAACTCCTCCACATCTTCTGAGACTAAGGTGACATTTTAGAATTTCCCTCCTTGTTTTGTACAAAAGAGTGGTTCAGTTCCCCTATGCTTATGGTTAATCTAGAATTAGGATGAATCAAATAGTAACTCACCCCTTTCGTTTTCATCATTACTCCCTCAGGTGGAGTGGTGCGCGTTACATGCCCTCCCAGTATCAGTGCACCTGATGTAGCTTCCACCAGCTTCCTGACGGTCGATGTCGGCACGTCTTGTCATGGGCTAGATAAAGTGATGATAGCTGATTTGACCATACTTAGGCTCAGGCTGATCGTTGTTGTGTCTTCATCACTGATTGAGGAAGAAACAAACATTAAGTTGGTACTAACAAGTATACACGATCTTTGCTTTCCCGAGGTGCCACAACTTACCAGTGTGTAGGCGGTGGACTTGAGTCCTCAAATGTGATCAATTGATTTCCCTGCACATGTGTCTTGCGTGCTCTTGTTCTTCCTGTGGTATCAATGATATTGCAATCTCCGCATCTACAATCCCTTGCTCCGGTTTTCTACTGTATTTTGTGCTTCAGGCCCTTTCGAGAAGTTGTGCCTCTTCTTGGTTAATGGCAACCACGCACGCCAGACACTATGTGCAGGAATCATAAAAAGGAAGTGAAAGCACCAGGAAGGACAAAAATCTAATACAGAGGAGAAGACGTAACGAATCTACGGCATAAACTAGAAAAACAATATTGTCACAACTGAAAGCGACAAAGGAAACACCACTATGCTATCGAAAAAAGAGAAGATATATCCAAACAGAAGATCTCGTAGAGGAAATGAAATGTCGTAGAATGAGAGAGGATCCCACAGATGAATATCAAAAACAAATCAAGTTGCTATAAAAAATTAAACAAATATAATAGATTCTACATGGCACATAGGATTGGTCCAAATGAATCCTTCGCTCCTCCACTGATTGCGGTACCAAAATCCACAACCGGACACAGCCAATGAGACCCATCATTAATTTTAAATCGGCACCATGTTACAAACTGTCCAATATTTAAAACGATATTGAAAGATACTCTGGAGCTAAGGAACGAAAATGCACATAAAAGATTTATACCCATCAATACCACTATCGGAGACTTTCGTACATAGTAGCTCAACAATAATTCATAATACAAAAACAAAGTGAAAAGTATGCAAATCACAATACGCTAGAACCACTTTACGTCAAAACTATTTTCAATCAACAATAAAATATATAGACAAACAACGATCTTGGAATTGGAAGCCCCACATCGCCATCTTATGAAGTGTTCATGCAAAATCTGGAAGAAAAGTAGATACAGGACTGAAGTCCAAATTAGGCGTGTCATTTTATGCTAGATACGTGGATGACATAATATGCGTTTTACACTAATAATAACGAGAGCTTGTACTGAGATACCTCAACAAGCCGCACGAAAATATAAAATAAACAATGGAAACCGAAAAAGGCGGAGGAATCACTATCTAGACCTCACGATAAATATTGATAAGAAGGCAAAAGGTTTAACTATGACATATATAGAAGCCAACGGCCACCGACACAATAATACATAATACCTCAAATCCCCCCCAAAGCATAAAATGCAGCATTAAGGCATTTGGTACATAGACTTGAAAGAACACCGCTTACACAGAGAGGCATATAAGAGAGAACTTCAGGGTCATATATAATATCTGCTGCAAACAACGGATATAAAAAGCACTAGTAGATAAGCTCAGAATGACATATGGAGAACCAAAAGAAATAATGAAAGGAAAATAATAGATGGACGACTATGACATATACTGGAAAAGTAACATATATATTGGCAAATAATAAATAAATGTAAGCCGCGTATAACCTCTCGAAGAGATCATAAGGCCGAGCTTCTCTTCCAATTTGCGTCGTGCTCCTCCTTGATTTTGCCGAGGGGCGACCCCGCTAAGAAAATTTTCTTCTAATTGAAAAACTTTATTTCTAAAAGATTTTTGATGTTGCTTTTGGCCCGGGAATTGAACCCAGGGCATACGTATGATAGGCGGAGCACGCTACCATTCTACACCACGGTGGCCGCCGTATGTAGTGGCAAACTTCTTAAAAATACAACATTAACACGAAAGCATTCAAAACATCGAACAAACTGCGAAAACTAAACTAAGAACTAACACTACTCAGAGGATCCGTTTAGCAGCCACGGCGTATACAAGCTTACCTGCGGATGCCAGCATAGTACATAGGACAAACAGGACGGCAAATAAGAACGAGGTTCAGAGAACATATTAGAGATTACAACAAAAAAATACGGAATCCAAACATTATACCCGAATCTAACTTCGCGAATCACATGGTCGAGAATGAATGTTCCCCAGCAAACATCAATAAAACAGTTAGGGTTCTTCACATACAAGCAAAAGGCGAAGTCTCAACGTACTCGAAAACATGGAATCTACAACAGAAACATTCGACGGTAGCATAATAAACGACAGATAAACACAATCGCTGACTACAATATTCGAGCCTTTAAAACTTGCTTACAAGAAACAAAGTAATCACACAGGTACAACAGACAAACACACAACAACAAATAAACACACAAACAATTAACACCCAAACCAAACAACACAACCCACAAAGAAGGTAAAACGGCTAAAATTACGCATTTTACCTACCCCAGTCAGCCGACACAAATGGATTATTAACCACCCTCGGTTCTGATGAACACACAGACACATACACATCTATATATATAAAATTCAAATTATGTATGTAGGTATAGATCGAGTTGCGTCCTAAATGGATCGACCGATCACAACCAAATTTGCACAATCCACTAGAAACCTTCCAAGGATGATCATAGGCTAAAAATAATATCAATACATAAAAGTGGCGTGGCACCTCCCATGCAAAATGAATATTTGGTACTACATAACTCTGAAGGTATTCATGCTAGACATTGAAATTCAGTAAAGAGTTATATGAGGTCATTCCTAACACCACCAAGAAAATGTGGCGTGGGGGAGAAGGGGGCGCGGCACCTCCCATATAAATGGGAATTTATCATACTGCATATTTCTGGATGTAGTAATGGTAGGATAATGAAAATTGGTAAGGAGGTATATGAGTGTTAAGTCCTACAGCTCCAGTAAAATGTGCAATTGTGGAAAAGAGCGTGGCATCTTCCCTACAAATGGGATTTTTCAGAACTATGGCTGCCGTAAAAACTTGGGTTATTATAAGAGCTAAAGTTTGACTACAGAGTTGTTGGCTGTTATTCCTTTTGTATGTTTAGTAAATTCCGCCGTTAAAGTTTTTTGTTAACTTCAGTCTAGTCCACATCTACTATCTATCTATCGTATATAAAATCAAATTATGTATGTAGGTATAGATCGAGTTGCGTCCGAAAAACGGATCGACCGATCACAACCAAATTTGCACAACCCACTAGAACATTCAAGGATGGTCATAGGCTAAAAGTAATATCGATATATAAAAGGGGCGTGGCACTTCCCATGCAAAATGAATATTTGGTACTACATAATTTCTGAAGATATTCATGCTAGAACATTGAAATTCAGTAAGGAGTTATGTTATATGAGGTCAATCCCTAACACCCCCAAGGAAATGTGGGGTGGGGGAGAAGGGAGTGGCACCTCCCATATAAATGGAATTTATCATACTGCATATTTCTGGATGTAGTAATGGTAGGATAATGACAATTGTAAGGATGTATATGAGGTTAAGTCCTAACAACTCAGTAAATCTGGAATTGGGGAAAAGGGGCGTGGCACCTTCCCTACAAATGGGAACTATGGCTGCCGTACAAACTTAGATTATTATAACAGCTAAAGTTTGACTACAGAGTTGTTTGGCTTGTTATCTTTTGGTTGTTTAGTAATACCTCCGCCGTTAAAATTCATATACGAACTGATTTATATATATAAAAGAGAAAAAAACATAAAACGAAAAATATAAAAACCCTAATGTAATATTAACGACTTTAAAATAGAAAGTTTATTTAACAATAAAAATGTAAGATTGCTCGAATGGACAATGCCAAAAAGAACACCAATTTATAGATGCAAAGAAGAATATGGCAAGGTGATCAATTTGCCAAATTCTTCTTTTTTCAAAAGGAAGGGTGATATAAGGAAAAAATAAGCACTTTATGTAATATATGTATATGTACTTATGTACGTCACAAAAATAAAATGAAAATAGTATAGAGAAAGACACGAATAACGGCGACCTTCCAATTTTACGGCTTCGATATCGTACGCAGTTTTCTAAAATAAATAAAACTAAATAAAAACAGTTGTGAGTTTTTCTATTGAGTTTGCAAAACAATTATTTATTGTTCTGGAGAAGAAGACCCCTCGGCGAATATAAATACCGGAACATAAAATGAAAACAATCTAGAGCGGCGCCCTCCAAAACTGAAGCGCATTAGAGAGAGGTAACGCCACTTGACGACACACGGAGTTCGAGTGAAGGTAACGTAACAACACTGTCTGCCACAAAATTCTTATCATAAGCTTAAAATACTTTGGTAGTAGGGATGCTGTAAGGCTCATAAGTAGGCAACTAGACAACAGGTATCAGAGGGTAGTGTGTAGAGATAGTAATGCCAACTCATTGCCGGTGAAATCTGGTGTACCTCAGGGCTCTGTACTTCGTCGAATTTATTTATTAGCTTGTATATAAATGACATACAGAAATGTTGTCAAAATGTATCTATTCATCTTTATGCTGATGATGCATTCTAACTATTCTTGTAATTTGGATACGTTTCTCCAATAGCACGTAAGGGGAATGTTGTGAATTTGCGACGACTGCTAAAACGCTTGGACAAACGCAATTTATTAGATGAAGATACTTTTTACGCGCATAGGCTGTCACAAACGTCTAAATCATGTACACAACACTGATTTATTTATAACACCTATATATCGTATTGTGTGCATATCGTTAAGTGAGATGTGCTCTCTCCTTAGATAAATCGGAAAAGAAAATCTTCAAAGCGGGGTACAACCATGCGTGACCGATAATTCATCAAAAATTTGTCGAGGCACACCATGCGTGCAATGGATAGTCACAGCGCTAACTCGCGTTCGTCGATTTCCGCCTTGCTTAACAAGCAGCCAAACGAACAACAAGTAAAAAGGAGCCAGAAGGTAAGAATGGTTAAGTCACATTTGAAAATGATCAACACTAGAAATAAATCTCCCTTGTGCAGAAATATATGACATGCGTGCAGCAAGTCCGCATCCAGAATGCATCAAACAGGAGAGCAGGTAAGCATATTCACAACAAAGAGGCAGAAAAAGCACGATCACACGACACGTCTGCTCGCAATTGCGTCATAATATCCACATAGCGGCACGGCGAGCAAACACCCTGAGGTATTCAGCAGCGTACACCACAACACTCGAAATACAACCACAATAAGCACATAGCATATTCAGCAGCGTACCCCTCAATACACAAGCAAGCAACGGACAACAAATTCGGCGGCCACCCAGTAGCACTGGCCCAGCAAATCTGAACCATAAGACCACATTTATGATACTGAATTGAGCAGAATATTAAGGAGATACGTGTGTAAGCCTAGTTAATAAACAGGTGAGTGTTGTGTTTCGCAGCTTAGGGACTAGCTCGCAAAGGCCGCAAGTAAAGATCGCCAGCAAGCAAATCCTCAACATCTGACGATTGCATGCTCAGTCACAGTAAGCATTTGCATAGCGTGTGGCGTGCTGGCCACTAGATCTTCATGTACATTCCAGGCACGCGCATGCACTAACATATTTCAATGAGAGTGAAGGACCGACGCTTAGTTAGATATTCCACCACCATTTACGCGGCACTCCAACATAAGCGAGCGACAGCAGGCGCGAGATAGTAATTAGCAATAAGTGCGAGATATGTATAGATTCGTGCCAGTGAATTGCATGAGCTATGAGCATGCGTTATAGAATGAGTAGCGCGTGTGTGCACACACTATATCACGTAATAGTAAATAGCTCCTGCAATTCTCCGCTCGTTGTGAATTCCAATATATATACCTACATGTGTATAGTGACGTGGAAAACATAGGAAATAGTTGTCAAGGCTGCAAGCGCGCAGTGGTGTGGGAATGAGTCTTAGGCTAAAGTAAAAATATATTGGGCGAATAAAGCGCATATCCCGCTAACTTCACATCTAGGCGCCTAGGGTACAAGCTAATAGGGCTAAACAGTTGGATTTTCGCTGAGAGGATGGGGACAAGATATGCCGTCAAGTAGCTGGACCATTCCTTAACGTACTGGGTGCGAGGTAGTACGATCGTTAAGTAGAATAACAATGAATCAATGCACATACAAGTGGCTAAGAAGAAAGTCCATTTTATTCCTATGTAATGATGGTTTATCACCCGAGTAGATGTAGCGACATGCATACCTAAAGTAAGGTCAGGGAAGAGTAGACGCAAGTTGAGTTTCGAGAATCATATGCAGCATTGATTGCACATAAAGTGCGTGTATGATGTACATTGGGATCACTGAAAGATCTCGTTTCTTTTCTTTGTGTCCCTTTTTGAACAATTCAGTGCCAGTGTGTGCACATGCATATACATATAAGGGTACTGGCAGGCGATCGATGCATGTTGAGTGAAGCAGCTGCCTGTTTGGTACAGCGATTGGCACGCGTTAGTAGCACACTTGCGTCTGTATACATGAACATATTCATTCAGCATGGATTATGCCACTTACAATAATAATGTTCGTTGTATTACCTGATGCATACCATAGAGATTAGCGAAAGGATATTGTCTTTACACTTGTATATGCATTCGATTGATATTACATCCAATAATTCGAATACCAGGCTTAGGCCCTAGCTAGCATGCATTAATGAGCATAATTACATGCATATATACAAACATGTTTATTTAATACGACAGAATACACCATGTGAAATTTATAATAACCTAGCTTTAAGACAAACTCATATAATTGCGGGCATGGATCACAGAGTCCCATATTGAGGTTTTTTTTACATTCACTCTTTGTGAGTAATTGCCGGATATGCATGCACATATGTACCTACATATATGCGTATGCCTGATATTATATTTAACGAGAGGCTAGTATGCATTAGCAGGCATAGTCATACATGCATACACAATTATTTAAATGGGAATTCATTTCCACTCAAATATGGATTGATAATTCACCTAGGTTAGGGTAGTCCGCCATATACGCGAGTTACGAAGTTCGCATTGAAGTTTTTAGAGTTTAGTGAACAACCAGCCAAGGACAAATGCACCTACCTGTACTTGTGAGTGAGAGTAATGTCGTATCCAGTATGGATAGCACACATCGATAACCACGCTTAGGTTCATATACGCAAAAATGTTCCTTTTTATATGCGAATATAACACAACCCAACATAATGATAATAACGGGCCTGATTTAAGGCAACCTAGCGCGGAGTAACTAAGGAAATGTAATTTGAAAGATTTCTTTTAGAAAATTAGTAATAGCTGCAGAAAGGCAACTTATAATAGAGTAGATCTACAACAGCGGTAGTTCGATAAAATGCGAAGAAGTACAATCTGTTATACTAGATAATAGGGAAACATCAATAATGAAATGAGCCTTATAGATATTAACAACAGTTGTGGTGCTGGATGATTGGGGGTGAAATTGGTGGTCGCCGTCGGCTAGACAGACACGGACGTATGGACGGAGGTTTGGCATCTGAGTAGGGTCGACCAATAACTGCCACGCGCTCGACAATGGTAGGGAGGGTTAATAAAAGCAGAAGGGCCAACCTCGATTTTAGGAGATGAATCTGCATCGACGATGAAGGCGCTATCTATCAGAGTGTACACTCGAGTTAAAGGTAGGTATTCGTCCATCAGCAGTAGCGCAAGGGTACGAATTTTTCCTTTTGTTATCAACCTGCAGTTAGTCCTTCATCGACGTCATCTATACAGACCACCGCCAATCTCCGGCGAGCTCAGATCGATAAAGCAGCAGTACCCAGCGATCGCAGCCATGGCTTCTCCTAATGAGACGCCCCTAGCCATACTCCGGTAACCTTACTAGTGGTAGGTAACACTAATAGTCGGTATAACAAATAAAGTCATATCATCGTAACACTATCGTTATTATACTCATGAATAGCCTGTAGCTTTAAATCCCCATTGAGAATACTCATGGACGTGTGGCAGCCTCACACCGCGCAATATCACAAATATGAACTTCGCCGCAATTACAGGGTAGCGATCCGGCATGATCGTGCCATCCTGTCAGAAAACCACCACAGTCATTGCGAAAACTTTTCATCATCGTATGCAAATCACGATCAACTTGGCTTTTCTGGTTATACTCAGATTGAGTACAAGAGCTCACAGAGTATATGTTGTTTTTTAACTTGATGGATACGGTTAGTAGTACAGTATCATCAGTATCAGTCAAAAAAGATTGATTGATGCCATGTCCGTCGTCCGTCCGTCCGTAACAGTACACGATACCTTGAGTGAATTTGAGGATATCTTGATGAAATTTGGTATGTAGGTTCTGAGCACTCATCATCAGATCGCTATTTAAAATGAATGATATCGGACTATACCACCGCCCAGCTTTTTGATATCGAAAATTTCGACCGATAAACTGCATCTAATCATTACCAAAGATCGGATAGCTAAAGCGATGAAACTGGTACGGGAGTGAACTGTATGATCCGCAGAATAGAAGAATTACAAAAGTTTTCGGAGCAATAGGGCGTGCACATCACATTTCATTAAATATTTTCTAGGTATAATTTTATCTACTATAAGATCGAAGTAAAAAATGTCAACCAATCTCTTGTGAAATTTGGTTAGGAGGCTTGATTCGAAAGCGCGACAATCGGTCTTACACAAGCACGTCCAGTGTTTATACACAGTCTATATTTGGCTGCAGGCGTTGAAGATATCATGATAGTCCAAGATTGGCAGGAACGTACTCCTATTACTACTGTACGAATGCTTAATAAACAATTAGCAAACTCGGAGAACGACGCATCCACATTATACATATAGTCGTCACTATAATTACAACAAAAAAATTAATATCTTACTGCGTAGATACGTACAAGTTATGTCAAACATTCTAACTCCAGTATGATATGAGGTCGCAATACAAAATACAAAATAATAAAGGATATATGTCAAAATAGAGCGCGTGGCTCATAGCCCCTTTTTCATAGATAATTTGTCTAGGATAATTTTAATACCATCAAGAGTCGTAACAAAAATATAACCAATCCTTGTGAAATTGGTGGGGCTTGAAACATTCTAAGACGATAACGTGTTTTCTGTGAAAAGAGACGAAATCGGTTAAAGCCACGACCCACTATACACAGTCTACAGCGTATCGTTGTCCTCCTCCGCTCGGGCCATTAACACGATAATACTTGAGACAAAAACATCGGACATAGATCTTACTACGCAGATTCGCCTGGCACCATTATTCTGAACTCACTTTGTATTGTATAGCAAAACATTGCCACGTGCAATCGGGCGCACTATGATCCACGCCCCGCAGACTTATTCGCATATCGAAAATTACAGCAAAAATTAGATGCCATAATTCTAATACTACCACATATGAAAAAAAGGAGATGAAAAAACATGGTAATAAGGGATTGGTTTATTGACGCAAATATATTAGCATGTAGAATAAAAACTTTGTAATATGCGGTGTGTGACACCTCACCGATATGTATGTAGAAGGCAATGAAAAAGCTCTGCAGGCGAAATCAAAGATAGCCTGGGAATCTTGGCAGGAATACTGTTCGTGGTATACATATACTCCATAAATAGCGGTACCCGACAGATGCTGTTCGGGGTCCATCCTGGTCCACATTTGGTCGTCGATATCACTCGAAAACGCCGCTTCACATATACAACTAACCCCAACTCCCTTTGAAAACCACTCATGTAATACCTTTAATTTGTGATACCATACCGTACAAACACATTATAGAGTCACCCTCTGGTCACCTTAGTGGCGACATCTCGAAAGGAGGTCGTCCACTATCAGAACTGAGGCCCACAATCTTCCTTTTAAATACTTCTTAGCACACCTTTCATGTGTTAGACCCATATCGTACAAAACAATTCTAGAGTCACCCTATCCACTTTATGGCGATATCTCGAAACATGTGTCCTGCGACCTATAGAATTAAGGCCACTCCCTTTTAAAAGACTCATTATTTTAGCACATTGAGGCCACATGGATTTTAATTCAATTCTAATTATTTTATTGAATCTTAATACTGTAAAAACTAAGAATGTGAAATTCAGGCTGATGACCTCACGCACAGCTAAATATGATGATCGTGATAATAATGATTCCACAATCGGCAAGAAATTTTATCTACTGACACTTGACATTCAGTGAAGTGAAGATGGAACTCGGGATTTAATTTGTCTGTGGAGGGATCCGCGCAAGGGCTAGGTGGTGTCGAGCACCCAATCATCGCGCCAGATGTTTGTGGTGACCGCGCAGTCAAGGGTTAGATTGAGTTAGGGGATTAATGCAGCGTTCAAGTACTGTCGTACGTCGGATGATTTTATATGTAAAGATATAACTTGCGGTTGTGGGTGAATTACTCCTTTCGTGTTTTTCTGGAGTTGCGGCGTATGTGATATAGTTGTTCGTACTCGCTCATCGTAAATGATGATACCGATCAGTAAAATATTGATAACGCTAAAGGATATTCGTTGATGAGTGTATGTGTTGTACGACGTTTTCACATTAAACAACGAGAGTGAGATATGCATCGTCTTTATGTATAGACGGACGAAAAGATTGATGGAAGGCAGCCACTCAACAATGATTGACTGTGACAAGCACTGGATGGCCACTCAGTCTACTCAACAGCCAGGGTTGTATGATATAAACGCAAGTCATAACTAAAAAACATTGAAGTGATTGCAGTCAAAGATGATGGTTAGGTGAACGCAAGTCACAGGTGGGGTTAGGTGACAAAAGGTCATTAAGACAGAATACAGTGAGCACAACTACACTTAAATATGGCGGCCCCTTGTACTTAGTGCAGGTCTAAAACGGTTGAATAATATCTCAGGTTGAAAGTTAAAGTATATCTGATAGGTACGTATATTCAGATAGTGTGATTGTTGTAGTTTGTACACTTTGAAGAAATCTCGATGGTTGAATGATGAATTTCTGATGGCTGAATTTCCATTCCAGCCGATATGATTTGGTGTGGATGATGATAATTGATTCCCGACAATAGTTTCTGTAAATAAAATCACTTTTGAGTAATCTTCAAAGACATATTGTTAGGATGATTAATGATGCAGAAATAGAAATGAAAACAGAACCAAGAGAAAGAACTGCAGTGCTGCATCCTGATGCATGCCGCTTCTGATAGATAGATTTAATAGATGTTGTTGAACTCAAGCAATGAGTTTCGTTAGCTGCGTTATATCCCGATTATTTATTTCCGGTGTCTGCACCACAGCTCGATGTAAATGGTTTTCGAAAGTGGACTGTATATGATATAAGATTTTATTAAGAGATCAAAGGGATCTTTATCGAACTTCTCGCAGAGGCTTGACAAAACCAAAATGAAAAAAATGTTGAGAAGATATTTCTCGTTCAATCAGAGACATGCTGGATTCCGAGGAACTGGAGTGTTGATCATGTGAGGGCCCGTGGTCTCTGGTTGGGAGATTTGTAGATTCCAATATTTTGTATGTTTGTAGAAATAACGTTAGATAATGCATTCTCCATATGTTTGGAGGATTTTTCACTCGGGAGAGTGGAATTGTTTTGAGATGGGAAGATTATATAAATATTGAGTGCTGTGAGCCATTAGAAAAACTCCACACAGTTCAATATATATATGCACCATTTACAGCATGTATATCTGCAATATATGCGATATTTCAAAAATATTTGAGAGCCAACATGTGGAAGCTGGATTAGAAACCTTGTGGAAAGGGAAATGAAATATATTAGCAATATAAATATTCTAATATAACTTTTTAATGGCGATAGCACATCCTGCGGAGCCAAGGAAATCGAATACGTGAAAATTATTTGTTTTTCCTTTCTGTATTCCTCCCGAAAATGTAATGCAAGTGGTGCCCTTGGGTGGTGACTGTTTGTGCGATAGATTGCAACTTTCGCTAATCAATGTGTCTAGGGAAGAGAGTATAAATTCTTGCTTTTTGTTGGAACATTTGCCTGAATTTCAAACTTTTTGGAAGACGATGACTCTTTGCAATTGCTTGGGGTTAGATGGAGGATGGATGTCTGGTATACAGTAGAGGATTCGGTTCGCAATAGGATGGTTGGTATTTGTAGAAGTGTGATTGATGTAGCCTATGATCCGGGCTTTCCCTCGTCACTGGAGGATGTAACATGGTATGAGTATGAAAGTAGAACATTGGCGTGGAGGAATAGTGGTCCGCACAAATACCACTCACTGTATTTTGCGCAAGCAAACTTCAAAAACTCCATGTCTTTTCCCTGTGGGGACCTGGGGTATAAGGTCCACTGCAAGACAAGATCAATGGGATCGGGTGTGTAAAAGTATGGATCCGCAAGATCTAAGTCCTGAATTTCCGAAATGATTTGGTTTTGATAGTTTAAAGGAGGTAAGAAAAACTGGTCAGCTGTTTTAAGACGATGGCGTTTGTATGGATACGAGTGTGATTGAGTTTCGTACTACGTGAGTTGACAGACACGATTAGCATTTCTAACTACTTTTCCGCCAATCCCAGTGACTGAGAATGTTTTCCTTATAGGTAGGTAGTTTTAAAACGGTGTTGTATTTTTCGTCACGAGGGTTTTTGTGAACCTTGATCGATGCAGTGCTCGTAGCGTGAGGTAGAACCCCTGTGTTCGACGCTCACTAGGGCTGTTGAGAAGGAGCGTTTCATCGTATTAGTTGAGAAATTAGCCTGAATTTCGGAGTACAGGTTTTTGGGAGAAGGAGACTCTTCCAAATTGCCCTCGGTTAGGTTGAAGATTGGATACCTGACTCTTGGGAAGATTCGGTGTGTATAGGTTGTTGCCTTTTTTGCGGATTGCTAGGCGTAGCCTTTGATTTCGGGCTAGTTGGTTAAGGGGAGGGTGTAACATGGTAGATGTTTTTCTTACAGTGCAGACATCGGAAGGCACTGGGACATTGGTAGATGAATGGTTTTAAGCGAAGCAATTCGTGCAAAACCGGATATCCTTCACAAATTTGGTACTGATCTGTACGTTTAGTTTTCGGATTTCGGCGCACAGATTTCAAGGGATGCTGTCGTTGCACAATTTACAAGTAAACGCTAGTTTTTCTTGAGAGTGATAAGATTGGATTTTAGGCGAGTATTTCGATGGGAACGAAGTGCGTGATTTAGTGCCTTTATATTCATGTAGCCTTTCAACCACTCGTAACACTTGGTCAGAAACTGTTCATCTGGGACCAGTTAGGAAGTTCCTTCCTAGATTCGAGGGACTGTTCCCACAGAGACAGCGTTTCCTTCCGTAGACAGTGAGGAACAAAAATAAATTAAAATGGGGTCCCACTCGGACACGGAGATTCCTTGCGTCTTTGGGATCACAAGACAATCATTGATAGGTGTTCTGTATCTTTTGAATTCCTTCGCTACTTTCGAGGTACTTGAGGAATTTGAAAAG